>OX457026.1:12982536-13005560 GCA_949752745.1 Protula sp. h YS-2021 | reverse complement strand
CCCCCCCCCCCCTCCCTTCAGCCAAATGAACGTCCCTCATCTGATCAATTGGTGGTGTCTTATTCTAGTAAATGTCACCCCCCCTCCCCTTCGAAAAAAAAATAATAAAAAGAAGAAAGAATTTAAGCATTAAGCCACTAAAATTTCAAATTACTTCAAAGCTATCTCCGACGCATGACCTGAAACTGTTACATTAAGCCTGTCAAATTTTAAGGTAGTGCGTTTGTGGTGTAACAGATCAGTTTGACGCGATGACGGACGAGCTGAACCGCCGGCGGGAGGAGTGCATACAGCTGCGCACGCTGTTGGCTACTCGCACCAAGAGCAGCAAGGGCGGCTCGGTGGCGGAGGAGGCGTACGCGGGCGATAATAGCATCATCAACGAGGATGGCGAGCTCGAGATGGCGTATAAGACGCAGAAGGACCTCAATAAGTGAGTCGCGGGGTCGTGGTGAGGGTGGCCTAATGCAAGAGCTGGGGGCGGGGGGAGGGAAGGATTCTTTGTTAGAGGGTGAATTCAGAAGTGCGAGACAGATACCCCTCCCTACTCCCAACTGGTTCTATAATTTCAGATGTGAAACGAAATAATAATGTTGAAGACTGTGATAAAACAAAGCATAAATGTTTGATGGATCTTGATGGATCTTTCTAGTCTTGACTGGATTCTCCAAGCGTAGATTGGCCTTTTTGTACCAATTCTGACTGAATTTAAAAGAGTTGCAGAGTGTGAAATGGTGTTTATCAGAACCGTACTTGGTGTGGTCATTTAGGTAAAAACAAGACAATAATAATAATAATTAAAAAAGAAAGAAAAAACATACACATACACATACCGCAACAAAAACCAAAAGTAATGATTGAGCTGAGAAGGTTTATCCGGAAAGTAGTTTGTATCCGGATGTCAAATTTATTAAAAAGTTTGTTTTGGACCGTGGAGTATGTCGGTCTTTGTGCGGGTCTTGGAATAGCCTTGGAAGAAAAGCGTAAATGCAAACATAAACAAATAGAACAAGGAAGTAAAGATTTACTCACGCGCTTAGGATGCCTTAATCAGTGCTAATTCTCACCCCTAATCCAGCTCAAATCGCAGTTACAAGGTTTCTCCTCCACACGGCCTGACGTGTTTGGTCAGTGGTTATGATGTTTTGTTGTGCGATATTCAAGTCTCGAGTTTTGAGTGACATTGTTTGAGTATCAACAGGGCCGTATTTAGACTTCGCCTGGTGCTTAAGGACTGGGAGGGGTGGGGGTGGGGGTGGGGGTGGGAGGTAACCAGTTTGTTCTGTGTATGATATCTTGTTCCTTTCCCCCCTGCTCCGTAAACCTCTCACGACTGTTCTTTGGCTCTTGACCGAGTTTGCTCCACAATCATGTGTTTGTATTATGCTCGTAGATAACGCTAGGTATTGGTTAACCTTGAATGCCTTCGTGAATGCGAAATGGCGGCTATATTCTAATCTGATCTACCCCGTTTCTATTCACAGTTCGCGGTCGATCAAATACCGCGTTGATACTGCTCAGGGTTTTAACACTTCTTCTCCCAGTGGATTAAGAGTTGTTTTGTGTATTTATCAACAAAATACTAACCAGATCAAATGGCCTATTGATTGATAGACATGGCGCGTGATTGGATATTGGTCTGTGCTTTGTGTTATATTTTCTCAAATCCAGTATAACATTGAGGCACTTGTGTGATCGGCATGGTGTAAAACTGTCCAGACTGCGCAAAAGGCGGAACATGACTAAAGAAATATACTGGATGGGAAAGTAAACACACTTAAAAACAATCAAAAACAATAGGTGACAGTGTATGGAAGTCATAATGGAGGAACCGGAGTAAGTGTCGTGTATTTAACGTGTCGTTTCCAGTAACATAGCATTATAAAAAAAATTAAATGTGTGTGTGCATCTGTGACGTAATTTTGAGGAAACAGACCGATTTATTTTCAAATTCAATAGAGATTTTGCAAAACAGGAGTTATTAAATAAGGACTTAGGAGTGGTCTGGTAAAGGATCTCACGGAGGCGAATTGAGTTGCAATTACTTGTCCTTGTGACGAGGAAAACATTGCATATGTCGAGAAGTATCAGAGCAGTCATCGTCTGCTTCGTGTGGAAATGAAAATTACCTAAACAGAAGTTTTTCTTTCTTAAAATACCAGCGGATTTCATTTAAATAATGTACAAACAAGTTTGGAAACTGGATATCGAGATGGTAGTTGTCTTTTGTTGGGTGCCGAGATGGTGTTTGGGTGCCGACATGCCCCAATAAAAGGGTGCTCAAACGTCCAAAAAGTGCCGAGATGGCAGAGTGCTGACTTGTTCCAGCCGCTATCTAATAACTGTCTGTTGGCACACGGAAGGTTGGTTAATGATAGTGCTTTGGGGGTGAGGTTTCCCTGTCCTTTGATGAATGTTCTAGCTTTGGTGACGTCGTGACGCAGCGACGCGCCGGTAGTGGGGACTTGCGTAAGCAGGTGTGTTGTACTGTAGCGTCACGTAGCAACAAGTTCACTGGCATTTGACCCACGTTCCCGCGCGCGTGTGTGATGCACATTGCCGCCATTGCCGGCGTTTTCTACACCCGATGTGCTTGAACGCGCGGCTCTATAACGCATCATTGCAATGGGTCACATGTGATTTTACAGGGTCACGTGTGATTTTACAGGGGGTCACGTGTGATTTTACAGGGGGTCACGCGCGATTTTACAGGGGGTCACGTGTGATTTTACAGGGGGTCACGTGTGGTTTTACAGGGGGTCACGTGTGATTTTACAGGGGGTCACGTGTGGTTTTACAGGAGGTCACGTGTGATTTTACAGGGGGTGACGTGTGATTTTACAGGGGGTGACGTGTGATTTTACCGGGGGTGACGTGTGATTTTACCGGGGGTCGCGTGTGATTTTACAGGGGGTCACGTGTGATTTTTACAGGCTGCTGGAGAATGAGCTACAGCGCACGCAGAAGAACCACACGCTGTTGGAGCAGGAGTTACGACAACAGCTCGAGGAACTGAAAACGGACAACGAGCGCCAACAGAAGCTCATTGGTCAGGTATGTCACGTGATGGGCCATTTTTTTCCTTACATTAGAAAGAATTTTATGTTGGTTCCTTAGGTTTCATCTGTTGGCCCTTGCTATGCAATGGTAGCAGTTGTTTCTTCATAGTTAAGCCCGTAGAGAAAGGTGGAATTTACCTAAATCCCCGCCCCCCAAAAAGGAATGGTTTGGGCTGGCGACTGGCGAAACTCGTCAACGTTCAGCGGACGTTGCAGACGACGTTTGAAATGTGCGCATTTGTAAAAGCGTCTTGATGTTTTCAAAGGTCAAGTGTTTTCCTAAAAACCAAGATTTTAAAATTTTGATATCAGGGCAA
Source organism: Protula sp. h YS-2021 (assembly GCA_949752745.1). Classification (NCBI taxonomy): domain Eukaryota; kingdom Metazoa; phylum Annelida; class Polychaeta; order Sabellida; family Serpulidae; genus Protula; species Protula sp. h YS-2021. The sequence goes on along the minus strand of OX457026.1, from coordinate 13,002,184 downwards.
GAAGTTTACTTTTCAGCTCGGGATCCCGCGGGACCCCGACCTCTGAAACCAGGGGTCCCGAGGTAAAGTGGAGGGGTCCCGACATTTTCAGGCAATAAAAAAAGTTAAATTCTATAAAATCAGTTTTATTTCAACAAAAATAAACGCGATTAGTGATATCATTCAAATCACAAAACTACTACTTCTAACAACCAAAAAGAAAGACTGAACGATGCCACATTAAACGATGAAAAAAATCAATCATTTTCGATCTTAGCGGTGATACTTAACAGTTGCAAGAGAACACCGTCTTTTTTTCTGGGGTCCCGCGGGACACCAGGGTCAAATTCCAGGGGTCCCGAGCCGATTTCAGGGGTCCCCGGGACCCCGTGAACTTTATGCCGTGGATATGATTTAAAATTTACAAAAAGTAAAAAAAAAAAAAAGAGAGAAAAGAAAATCATCGCATTTATGGCCATAGATATTAAGATGCAAATACGTCTTGCTATTATTTGTAGAATAACAAGAAACGAAACTGCAGATCATCGGTTAGAAAAAAACAATATGAAATTTTCAGCATGTCAACATTAAAATGGCAAAGTGACAACCCTTCCTTCCCCTCCCACACTTACTTTTTTTTAAAGCGTCACCCATATTGTTTGGTACTAATTACAGCATTAAAATATGTTGAAAGAGTCATTCAACAGAAGTTACAAGTTGTGTAGGTTCTTGTCGTGGGTTTGGGGATTAACGGATTAATGAGTTATGAATGTTAGGTAACAATTAACCAGACAGTTTGTCGAATTAGAGGCTTACATTGAAACTCTTGTTGGAACAAACACATACCTATGAACAAAATTTAAATGGGATCTTTGTAAATTAGACGCGAGTCAGTTGACGTTGCTACGGTTATCTGTTTCGAAATGAATAACCTGGCGGTAGTTATGGTTTTGGGGTAAGAATGACTGTGGTGGGCTGAACCGCATTTCGTTATAACCTACTGCTAATATCACGATACCACTGATTACCCATGGGGATCAACCAACATCCAAACAACCAAACAAACAACCAAAACAAACAAACAAACAAAAAGGAAAAGGTAATAAATAAATACCCGTTCCATCGTACATGATTCTAATGCTGATTGGGTTTACAGCTAAGCAGTGAAGCGCTATTTATAGAAACACGACTTTCTGTCAAACTACAGATGTTACTTGACCAATTACCGAGAAAGCGTACATCTTGTTGTACTGACTCGAAAACAATTCAAAACGTGAAGCCTTTTCACAAGGACACCGAAGTAGTAGAACTTGTCTCGACGTGCTAAGACAAAAATAGGATCGACAACATTCATACAAAGGCCGATACACGGGCGGATGTTTGTAATTTATTTCGAATCTTATGTAAATAAAAATGGAACACAATGGTAAGGAAAATATGAAACGTGATACTTTTGAGATCTTTTGCTTTGTCAAAGTGTGTGAAAAAATGAATGGAATTGTCGTGGACTTTAGGAAGAATGAGGTTATTCATAGATTTAAGGCAGAATGGGATTATTCATAGATTTAGTTTGGAATGGGATTGTTGATAGATTTAAGGAGGAATGGGCTTGTTGACAGACATATACTATAGGTTGTAATGCATAGTGTTTTGTTTCTCTTGCATGTTGCACACAGCTGAACGACATAACTAGTGTACGTACACGTCACCGTCCTCCTTTCTCTGTCCTCTGGCATGTCTGTCCGCCTCTCTGCCTGTACCTGCATGTTCAGCGCTTCGTGTGTTATAATACGGCTGCTGTCACATTTGTATTTTGACAATTGCTGTTAAATGCATCGCCTTCTCTATCACTTTTTACGTCGTGTGTATCCCGGAAGGAGGTGGTGGAGGTTGGGTGGAGGGTGAGACGATGGGGGCTGGGGGGGGGGGGCGTGGAAAGAAGTGTTTAGGTTGGGTGGAGGGGTGAGAGGGTGGAGGCAGAATGGTGGTGGCGGGGGGGGGGGGTGGAGGCAGCTTGTGGTGGTGGAAGGGGGAGGGGGGAATGGGAGGCAGTTGGTGACTGGGTAGGAGCGGGTGGAGGCAGGTGGGGGTAGCTGGGGGGACGCAGGTGGTGGAGGCAGGTGGCGGAGACTGGGGGAAGGGGGCTGTTACAGGTGGTGGAAGGGAGAGGGGGTGGAGGGAGGTAGTGGAGGATGGAGGGGGAGGGTGTATATTCTGAGTAACGTAGTCGCGGCAGTTGTCTTTTTCCTGGCGTGGTTGGGGAAACTAATTCCATTATGTATAACATAATGAATCCACCCTTGAAAGAGAATTGCGACAGATGAAACCAAAAAAAAAAAAAAAAGTAAATAAATTAATAAATAATTGTAGAGCGAGTTCCTGGGCTTTAAATGAAGTTATTTTGGATCAGCTCACTGGGTATGCAGCAGCCGTTGAAGTGTATTGGGGTGTAAATAAGTTAACGGTAGCCCCGTGATTTTAGGACATTACAGTCTCTTTTGGTTCAGCTTTTTTGTTGAGTCGTTGAATCAGTTTCCTTTCTTTTTCTATTTTGCTTTTGCAGTAGGAGGTTTTGATTTTTGCTGTTTGAGTTCTGTGGGTTTTTTCTCGCTTTTTTGGCAGGGACGCTTGGTTTGTATATGTTTGCATTTTATTTTATTTAAAAATTGTTTGTTTCATTTTGGAGATTTCTTTAAGTTTTTCTTTGGTGTTGGGTTTTTTGGAACAAGCTGAGGCATCAAATTAAAAAAAGAAGAACTCAATCAGGGCAAATAAGTTATTTAATTGAATGATTTGACCTGCTGCTGATTTAGCCAAGGATGCTGCGATGTGGTGTATTGCTAACAAACAAACAAACAAACAACAAACAAACGGAAGTTGTCGCAAGGGCATAAATTTACGAAAAAGGTATTGGTGGGGTTTGTCCATGAAATTCCGGTGTTCCGTGCTGTGAAACATCCGTGCGGAGAAACATCTCCTTACTATGGGAGTCTATGGGAAAGGGGTTTTGCAAGCAAAAGGGGTAGAGATGTTTGCGAGCACGGCTCCTTTCTCAACAGCTCTTGACGTTTTTTTTTTGGGGGGGGGGGGGGAAGGGGTTGTGTTTGAACAACAGATAAGGGGGTTTCAAGAATTTATTTGATTTTAACGTGTAGTGTTTAAGAAGTCAATAAATGAGTTGCGTTGCATGTTAATGCAATAAATGATACAAGATGCATGAAATAACTTGATTATTTACACTCCAAGTTCTCGGTAATAAAAGAGCAATTGCAATTGTCCTTAATCCCAGGTCTCAGTAATAAATTCATGAAACTGTGTGCAGGCCAGCAACGGATTAAATCCAATACAATTATCCTTAATCCATTTGAAAGTGAGATATTTGAATATCAAACAACAAATTTCACGACGATTCCTAATACATAAACCCCTCCTATTCCAGCTTTAAAGCACTTTTAATCCAATCTCCCGTGTTTATCCCCAAGAATTCGTTCGCACATGCAAAATGAAGTGAGAAATGACCGTTTTTTTCCCTTTTTAAGTTTCTTTTAATATGACCCCGTGTCCTTTATTTTCAACTTCAATTACTTAGCTTCTGAGCAAACACGATTGATTGCTTACTTGGTCGGCGACATGTTTGGTTAGGGGATTATAAATGGGATCAAGTCATGTTTCTCAGCACGTTAATCTTTAAGAACGCCCCGGTTCGTTCCCGAAAACGAAAACGGGAGGATGTTTCTCCGCACGGGAATGTTTCTCAGCACGGAACACCGGTACATGTCCATTCCAGTCACTCTTACATTGCATCAAGGGACCATATGTAAAACTAAGGGATCGTCTCAGGGATTTGACTATTGTTACATTGCATCTAGGGGCCGTATATATATATATATATATATATATATATATATATATATATATATATATATATATATATATATATATATATATATATATTTATATGCGTTTTTTATGAATACTGCTTCGAATTTACTGGTCAGTTCCTAATTGCATTAATGGTTTATGAACTGGAATGCATGCTTAATTCCATGCAGTACATTAACTCTGCATGTCTGAAATTGAAGAATTATTATAATTATAATGCCTCATACTTAACAAGAATGCTTGACATATTTGTTTCGCTGTTTGAGTTTATTCACAGAAATGTGGCTTGTTAGCGTGAGGATGTCTCATTTTATAATCTCAGTGTATTCGTTGTGGGTTGTTTCCTCTGCTTCTTCCGGCGTGTTACCGATAAGCCGTATCTCACAGAAGCCCATCATTCTTCTCGTGTGTTACCGATTCAGCCTTTATGAACAGATTTACATTTTGACTTTTAATTAAATTGGGTTTAATTAAATGATTAGCTTCACTCAGATGCGATGAATTCAATGATATTAAGAAATTGGAAGAAAAAATTCGCTTTGATATAAGTATTATTGTTGGAGAGTCAACTACAACTATCTGTTTGAATTCCTTGTTAGTTGTTTCGAATAAAACATAAACATATTCAATACTCTCAGCTTTTTACTTCTCAAAGTTTTATTTGTTTCTATAAATAGTGTGTGGGCTGCTCTTGTGGACTGCGTCGCCATCACCTGTATAAACTTTGATTCTGTTGCTATTTGCATACTGCACATACTTTGCTTATGCCGCAATTGCGTATCCACACACATATCTCCTGGCACAAAAAAAGAGCAAAAATAGAAAAAGAGAAAGAAAACGTCGCCCACACAGTATACCTTCGGGCCAATGTGAATCTGTGGTAGACTGCGTCAGTGTTGGCATGTACTTGTTTTCGATTTCAGAATCTAAGCTTGACACCGGAAGCAAAGATAGAAGCAACCATGCAACACGAGATTATCCGACTTACCTCAGAAAATCTGGTAAGAAACTTCCACTTTGCCAGTCTGTTTCTTAAGAGACCTTAAATTATATCGAGACAAAAGAGACAAAGCTTGACGGCGGCGTTTGGTTTAGCGAAAAAACAGAATCAGTGCTATCGTTAGTTCATCTCTGTCACGTGGTAAATGATGTTGCTATGTCAATAAAATAATAATAACAATAATAATAATAATGATAATAATAATGGGGCATACATTGTCTTGACATTTTTTTGTGTTACGTAATAAAATGTAAAATACACAACGCAAAGAAAAAAAGCACAATGGTGCGATTGATTTGGGGTTTTGGGTAGGGCTGGGGAGGAGGATAATCGTGTTTACACACGGTGTCATGTTGGGACAGGATCTGCGGGAGCAGATGGATAAGAAAGAGGAGCAGGTGAAGAAGTACAAGAAGGCGCTCAAGATCTACGCCAAGCGCCTGAAGAGCACTGAAGGTAGGACCGCGTGCGCGCCGCTAAATCCCCCGCTATCCGCGCTCACACGCGCCGTCTTATACTCTCTGTCTCTGTGCACTTATTTCACGGGAAAGTCCATGTGTTAATAATCTGTGACTTGAGACTACTAACTTTCTGACAGCGATAATGTGTCGGTACTGTAGAGCGAAGCTTTAGATGATGTCACTGGTTTTGTGTTGGTTAGGCACAGAAAGCTGTGTGCATCTGATGTTAATTCTTAAACGTTTCTCAGTAAACTCGCGAAACAAGTCTTTGTAAGAAAAGAAAAGTAAAGCGCAGTAAAGGAAGCTTGGAACCGAATATCATGCTCGATATCATTATAATGCAATTCCGGAATCTTACCCCGCACTTCCAGAATGTTACTGTACACTTCAGCAGTTTGATTCCCCGCTTCCGGAATGTTACGCTTCACTTCCGGAATGTTACACTCCACTTCCGGAATGTTACACTCCACTTCCGGAATGTTACTGTCCACTTCCGCAGTGTTGCACCCCGCTCTCTGAATGTTATGCTCCACTTTCCGAATCCTTCACTGCACTTCCGGAACTTTACTCTCCACTTCGGAATGTTGCACTGCACTTCCGGAATCTTACTCTCCACTTCCGAAATGTTACCGTCCGATTCCGACATGTTACACTCATCTTCCGAAATGTTACACTGCACCTCCGGAATGTTGCACTCCACTTCCGGAATGTTACACTCCACATTCAGCACATTTCCACCTTCTTGGTATTACGCTCTGCAGCCGGAGCGACGCGATAATTCCACCCCTACGAGACCAGTAATATAGTGAAATCCGAATGCTTGAAATCACTTATGATATCTCTAATGTGACCAACTGTTACCTGCTTCAATCTCACGCATGCGCACTCAGGAGACTGGAGGGCTGCACGCTTTATGACCAAGTCCATGTCTATGGGTAAGGCAGAAGGGACCCCGTCCGAGTTGCATGTTCGATCTCGGTGGCGAGTTTTGAAAGCCCGGGAAGTTTGCTGCTTTTTTGGTTATCTGCTTTATTTAGTGAGGTTTCCTTCTCGGGGGAAACACTCTGCGTAGTTAGTTCACAATGTGTTTTCTATGTGGAATGATTACCAGTAAATAGGAAGTGTCAAGTAATAGGCAGTTGCGTATTGGTGTGTGTGCGCTAGATGTTTTGTTGACATGCTCTTGTTGATGTGTGAGGGTGGGCGAGACATGAGGGTGGGCGAGGCGTGAGGGTGGGCGAGACATGAGGGTGGGCGAGGCGTGAGGGTGGGCGAGACATGAGGGTGGGCGAGGCGTGAGGGTGGGCAAGGCATGAGGGTGGGCAAGGCATGAGGGTGGGCAAGGCATGAGGGTGGGCGAGGCGTGAGGGTGGGCGAGACATGAGGGTGGGCGAGGCGTGAGGGTGGGCGAGACATGAGGGTGGGCGAGGCGTGAGGGTGGGCAAGGCATGAGGGTGGGCAAGGCATGAGGGTGGGCGAGGCGTGAGGGTGGGCGAGACATGAGGGTGGGCGAGGCGTGAGGGTGGGCGAGACATGAGGGTGGGCGAGGCGTGAGGGTGGGCAAGGCATGAGGGTGGGCAAGGCATGAGGGTGGGCAAGGCATGAGGGTGGGCGAGGCGTGAGGGTGGCCGAGATATGAGGGTGGGCGAGGCGTGAGGGTGGGCGAGACATGAGGGTGGGCGAGGCGTGAGGGTGGGCGAGACATGAGGGTGGGCGAGGCGTGAGGGTGGGCAAGGCATGAGGGTGGGCAAGGCATGAGGGTGGGCAAGGCATGAGGGTGGCCGAGGCGTGAGGGTGGGCGAGACATGAGGGTGGGCGAGGCGTGAGGGTGGGCAAGGCATGAGGGTGGGCAAGGCATGAGGGTGGGCGAGGCGTGAGGGTGGGCGAGACATGAGGGTGGGCGAGGCGTGAGGGTGGGCGAGACATGAGGGTGGGCGAGGCGTGAGGGTGGGCAAGGCATGAGGGTGGGCAAGGCATGAGGGTGGGCAAGGCATGAGGGTGGGCGAGGCGTGAGGGTGGCCGAGATATGAGGGTGGGCGAGGCGTGAGGGTGGGCGAGACATGAGGGTGGGCGAGGCGTGAGGGTGGGCGAGACATGAGGGTGGGCGAGGCGTGAGGGTGGGCAAGGCATGAGGGTGGGCAAGGCATGAGGGTGGGCAAGGCATGAGGGTGGCCGAGGCGTGAGGGTGGGCGAGACATGAGGGTGGGCGAGGCGTGAGCTGGGCGAGGCATGAGGGTGGCCGACGCATGAGGGTGGGCGTGGCGTTGTGCCTCCCTCCTAGTTCCCACCAGTTATGTCCCCTCTCTCTGCTCTGCCTCTCACTTACTGGAATAAACAGGAATTTCGGATAGTGCTTTTAGATTGAGATAGTAAATCAAAGTGCATGGAGTGATTCATTTTTAAAATGCATGTTATTTTGTTGCATGTTCTTCAGGTCCCTATGACGCTATTGGTAAAGTTTCATGTCTCATTGTAACACCCCTGCCCCCTGCCCCTGCCCCCTCCCCCTCCTCCCCCCTCCCCCTCCCTCCCCCGTCCCCCACCGTTTCTCCCGGCACTACCTCAGTCAAATCAATAGTAAATGAATCAGCACGCTGTAAAAGAAAATAAGACGGACGCCTTCAACGGTGCTCAAATGAAAAAATAATCAGAGAGGCGACCCTTGGATGTGTGTAGATGACTCGTGTATTCACTCATATACAGATGCACAGCAATATTACGTTTGAATTTTTTCAAATTGTATTTTTTCAGACTCACACGCACACTCACGAATAATAGTGAAAAAAAAGTTTTGACTAAACATGTTTGCGCAGAAGTTTGTTAAAATTTCAGCACTTAACCCAAACCAAAATAGTTTGAATTTTTAAAAATGTTTAAACGTTTTTTTTTTTGTTTTTGAAAGTTGGTCACACGAATTAAAATATTTCACTTTGTTCATTTTGAGTCTCTAACCAAGTTTAAGAAGAGAAATGCTGATTTAACTAAAAATGAAAAAAAAAAAAAAAAAAAAAAAAAAAAAACTGCTATTTTCGTAGGAGTGGCATGTGCATTATTTATAAATGATGAATTTCATCTGTAAGTAAAAATTGAAAAAAAAGTATAATTTGCAAAGCATTAAAAACAACAACAGCATTCGAATTTCTTGTACTTTCTTCAGCGTCGGATGTGCAAGCGGAGTTAGAGCGTGAGATGGCGGCGGAGGAATACATGCCGGAAGTCAAGCACCATAAGGAGCGCGAGTTCGTGGGCATGTATGAGTACAGGAAGGAGGACGAGCCGTTACTGCTGAGGAATCTGATTATAGGTCAGTGCTCGGGTCATGCGTCAGTGCTCGGTTCATTGGTCATTGCTCGGGTCATGGGTCAGTGCTCGGGTCATAGGTCAGTACAGGAAGGAGGACGAGCCGTTACTGATGAGGAATCTGATTATAGGTCAGTGCTCGGGTCATAGGTCAGTGCTCGGGTCATAGGTCAGTGCTCGGTTCATTGGTCATTGTTCGGGTCATAGGTAACTGCTGTGCTCATAGGTTAGTGTTCCGCTCATTGGCAAGTGCTCTTCATTGGTTAGTGCCCTGTTTATTAACTAGTGCTCTATTTCCAGGCCACTGCTCTTTTCAGAGGTCACTGCTTTGTTCATAGGTTAATGGTTTTATTTCATAGTTTTCTGTTGCAATCTCGCAAAATTATCTGACCTACTGGGTTCATAGGCTAGTATGCCTGTGATATTATCGTTATCAGACTGAAGGAAAAAAAAACAAGACCTGCAGGTCCGTGACTGTGAGACTAGGTGTCGAAGCGTCCCAATAACAAAGTGATCGTTGAGTATTTAGGACTCTTTGTCTCTTTCAGATTTGAAGCCTCGGCAGGCAGCCAATCACATTCCGGGCTTACCCGCCTACATTCTGTTCATGTGTATACGTCACACGGACTACATGAACGATGACGACAAGGTGAGGTCGTTACTGTCGAGCGGCATCGCCGGCATCAAGAAGATCGTGAAGAAGAGGCAGGACGATGTGGAGGTCATCACGCTGTGGCTGGCCAACACGTGCAGGCTGCTGCACAACCTGAAGCAGTACAGCGGCGAGAAGGTGGGTACACGTGCAGGGGGAGGTGGGTACACGTGCAGGCTGCTGCACAACCTGAAGCAGTACAGCGGCGAGAAGGTGGGTACACGTGCAGGGGGAGATGGGTACACGTGCAGGCTGCTGCACAACCTGAAGCAGTACAGCGGCGAGAAGGTGGGTACACGTGCAGGGTGAAGGTGGGTACACGTGCAGCCTGCCAGGTGAGGGTGGGTACACGAGCAGGCTGCGAGGAGGTGGATACACGTGTAGGGTGAAGGTTGGTACACGTGCAGGCTGCGGGTGAAGGTGGGTACACGTGCAGGATGAAGGTGGGTACACGTGCAGGGTGAAGGTGGGTACACGTGCAGGCTGCAGGGTGAGGGTGGGTACACGAGCAGGCTGCGAGGAGGTGGATACACGTGTAGGGTGAAGGTGGGTACACGTGCAGGATGAAGGTGGGTACACGTGCAGGATGAAGGTGGGTACACGTGCAGGTTGCAGGGTGAGGATTGGTACACGAGGAGGCTGCGAGGAGGTGGGTACACGTGTAGGGTGAAGGTGGGTACACGTGCTGGGTGAAGGTGGGTACACGTGCAGGCTGTGGGTGAAGGTGGGTACACGTGCAGGATGAAGGTGGGTACACGTGCAGGATGCTACGCAATGTTAAGCAATCTCCTGAAAGGAATAAAGTGATTAAAAATATAAGGCAAAAACAAAAAAAAAAGCATCAAGTAATGAAAGTTGTTTAAGGTCATGTCATAAAGCGGACGATAGTATGTCAGATGATGTGAAGTCTCGCGCTTTCTCTCGCAGGCGTTCCAGAACGAGAACACGGTGAAGCAGAACGAGCACTGCTTACGTAACTTCGACCTTTCCGAGTACCGCCAGATTCTCAGCGACTTGGCCGTGTGGAACTACCAGGGCCTGATCAAACTCATGCAGAACCAAATACACCCCATGATAGGTGACATACTTCTCAGCGTTTCTCATTGGTCACTCTGCCAAAGTACAATTTAAGGTGTCCCTGTAAAATCATTCAAACGATTATGGAACTTTGGAGATATGAGATCGAGAGTGTTCACGTAATTTGTGCAGTTTTCTTCTGAATTAAAATGTATGTTTAACGCAGAATACATTGCATCTGACAGTAATTGAGTTTGGGGAGTACCTATTGAACTTGGGAGGTACCTGTTGAGCTTGGGGAGTACCTATTGAGCTTGGGGGTGCCTATTGAGCTTGGGGGGTACCGATTGAGCTTGGTGAGAACCTATTGAGCTTGGGGGTACCTATTGAGCTGAGGGGTACCTATTGAGCTTGGAGAGTACCTATTGAGCTTGGGGTACCTATAAAGCTTGGGGCTACCTATTGAGCTTTGGGGTACCTATTGAGCCTTGGGGAGTACCTGTTGGCATGGCTTTAACAAGCGTTGATTGGCGTTGGTAGTGGGAGCCATCCTGGAGCACGAGGCTATAGCAGGACTGTCGGCAGGCAAGCCCACGGGGCTGCGCGGCCGTCTGCAGAGCGGCAACAAGGACAAGCGTGCCGACTACAGCCTCGACTCACTCATGAACGCGGTATGTGCTTTGTCCAGCTCACTCATCAGTGCGATAAGTGTCTTGTCCCACTTACTCATTAACGTGGTAACGGCCTTGTCAAACTCACTCATGAACGCGGTATGTGCCTTGTTCCACTCACTCATCAACGCGATAAGTGCCTTGTCCCCCTCACTAATTAACGTGGTAAGGGCCTTGTTAAACTCACTCATTAACGTGGTATGTGCCTTGTTCCACTCACTCATCAACGCGATAAGTGCCTTGTCCCCCTCACTCATTAACGTGGTAAGGGCCTTGTTAAACTCACTCATTAACGTGGTATGTGCCTTGTTCCACTCACTCATCAACGCGATAAGTGCCTTGTCCTACTCACTCATTAACGTGGTAAGGGCCTTGTTAAACTCACTCATTAACGTGGTAAGAGCCTTGTCCAGCTCACTCATAAATGCGATAAGTGTCTTCTTCCACTCATTCATGATCTCTACAAATGCCCTCTCCACCTCACTCATTGACTTGATAAATGCCTTTTCCCACCCACTCATGATCGCAGTAAGTGCCTTATCCAGCTCACTCATCAACGCCATAAATGCCTTGTCCTACCCAGTCATGAACTTGTCCCACTCGTGATCGCCTCAAGTGCCTTGCCCAACTCACTCATGAAGCTATTAAGTACATTTTTAGTTTCTCTCACTGATGATTTTTACATGGCGCACTCAGGAAATATATTGTAACGCTTGATTTGACAGTCGAAACAAAAAATACAAAAAGAATTGAAAAGTGTCTACTTTGCTAAAAATAGATTCATAAATGCGAGTGCTTAACATTTCAGCTGAACAACTTCTTGCGGGTGTTGAATGTGCACGCCGTGGATCCAGAGTTAGTGAAGCAAGTCTTCCGCCAGCTGTTCTACTGGATCTGCGCCCACTCCCTCAACACGCTGCTGCTGCGTAAAGAGCTGTGCCACTGGTCGAAAGGCATGCAGATTAGGTGAGCTGTCCCCTCCCCTCCCGTCACCCCCACCCCCCCCCCCCCCCCCGCCACCAGTCCCTCAACACGCTACTGCTGCGTAAAGAGCTGTGCCACTGGTTGAAAGGCATGCAGATTAGGTGAGCTGTCCCCTCCCCTCCCGCCCCCCCTCCCCACCCCCCCCCCCCCCCCCCCGCGACCAGTCCCTCAACACGCTACTGCTGCGTAAAGAGCTGTGCCACTGGTCGAAAGGCATGCAGATTAGGTGAGCTGGCCCCCTATATGATTGGTTGATTTTGATGATTGACAGGTATAATATAAGCCACTTAGAGCAGTGGCTACGTGACAACAAGCTGTCTCATTCTGGCATTCGGTAGGATTGGTTGATTTTGATGATTGACAGGTATAATATAAGCCACTTAGAGCAGTGGCTACGTGACAATAAGCTGTCGGACTCCACGACGAGCCCGGCTCTGGAGCCCCTACAGCCCATCATCCAAGCGTCACAGCTGCTACAGGCGAGAAAGAGTGAGTCTGACGTGGACAGCATCTGTGAGATGTGCTCCAGGCTCACTACGTCACAGGTTTGTGTGCACTATCGTCATCACTTCTAGGGGGTTTTGTCATCGCGGAAACAAAAGCAAGAAAAATACAACATTAGTGTAGAGAAGAAAAGAAAATGTGAAGTAAATATAAATGATTGAAAGATCAGTCAACAGAAAGCATTTTTTTGTCTTATGTTCAATGAAACTCGTTCTTTAAATAAATCCCTGATCAAGTGTGAAATCGGATGTGTCTATCTTCGTTAATGTTGGCGTAATAAGCTTCGCGTTTCTTTATTGCAGCTCTGCAAAATATTATGAAATCATTGAAGAGTCTGAAGATGTGGTTGTTGTTGGTTGTAGATCATTAAAATCCTGAACCTGTACACGCCCGTGAACGAGTTTGAGGAGCGAGTGCCCATCAGCTTCACGCGCAAGATCCAAGAAAAACTGTCGCAGCGGGCCAACAATCCGCAGACACAGACATTACTTATGAACACCAAGTTCCTCTACGCCGTCACGTTCCCCTTCAACCCGTCGTCCGTGGGACTGGAGACGATTGAGGCGCCCACAGACTGGGGCCTGGGCTTCCTCAAGCGTTTATAGGGGGGAAACTGGGAGGAGACGCTGTAGCGAGGAAGAAAAAAGAAGCAGTTTTTTTTCGAGCTCAGTTTTTTTGTTATAGTCATGAGGGAGAGTGGGGGGATTTTAGTCATGTATGTATCACCGGTAGGCTGGTTGTATGTAGGGTGTTGATGCGCTGCGTTCATACTTCGTTGTAAGCTAGGAGCGGCTTGAGTTCACCCTGCCCCGTTCATATCACAGCTGTCGCATGTGGAGACGGGCATAAGCTTCTGGCACATAGCTGTCGTCAATGCTTTACATGCTAGAGATTGAGCTTGAGCTTTAGAAACACACGCTTTCATGGTGGAAATGGCCGTGATAGAGCAGTGCGTGGACATGTCATGCCGTGATCGAACAGTGCGTGGACATGTCATGCCGTGATCGAGCAGTGCGGGGACATGTCATGCCGTGATCGAGCAGTGCGTGGACATGTCATGCCGTGATCGAGCAATGCGTGGACATGTCATGCTGTGATCGAGCAGTGCGTGGACATGTCAGGCCGTGATCGAGCAGTGCTTGGACATGTCATGCCGTGATCGAGCAATGCGTGGACATGTCATGCTGTGATCGAGCAGTGCGTGGACATGTCAGGCCGTGATCGAGCAGTACGTGGACATGTCATGCCGTGATCGAGCAATGCGTGGACATGTCATGCCGTGATCGAGCAGTGCGTGGACATGTCATGCCGTGATCGAGCAGTGCGTGGACATGTCATGCCGTGATCGAGCAGTGCGTGGATATGTCATGCCGTGATCGAGCAGTGCGTGGACATGTCATGCCGTAATCGAGCAGTGCGTGGACATGTCATGCCGTGATCGAGCAGTGCGTGGACATGTCATGCCGTGATCGAGCAGTGCGTGGACATGTCATGCCGTAATCGAGCAGTGCGTGGACATGTCATGCCGTGATCGAGCAGTGCGTGGACATGTCATGCCGTAATCGAGCAGTGCGTGGACATGTCATGCCGTGATCGAGCAGTGCGTGGACATGTCATGCCGTGATCGAGCAGTGCGGGGACATGTCATGCCGTGATCGAGCAGTGCGTGGACATGTCATGCCGTAATCGAGCAGTACGTGGACATGTCATGCCGTAATCGAGCAGTGCGTGGACATGTCATGCTGTGATCGAGCAGTGCGTGGACATGTCATGCCGTAATCGAGCAGTGCGTGGACATGTCATGCCGTGATCGAGCAGTGCGTGGACATGTCATGCCGTGATCGAGCAGTGCGTGGACATGTCATGCCGTAATCGAGCAGTGCGTGGACATGTCATGCCGTGATCGAGCAGTGCGTGGTCATGTCATGCCGTGATCGAGCAGTGCGTGGACATGTCAGGCCGTGATCGAGCAGTGCGTGGACATGTCAGGCCATGATCGAGCAGTACGTGGACATGTCATGCCGTGATCGAGCAGTGCGTGGACATGTCAGGCCGTGATCGAGCAGTACGTGGACATGTCAGGCCGTGATGGAGCAGTGCGTGGACATGTCATGCCGTGATCGAGCAGTGCGGGGACATGTCATGCCGTGATCGAGCAGTGCGTGGACATGTCATGCCGTGATCGAGCAGTGCGTGGACATGTCATGCCGTAATCGAGCAGTGCGTGGACATGTCATGCCGTGATCGAGCAGTGCTCGTGGACATGTCATGCCGTGATCGAGCAGTGCGTGGACATGTCATGCCGGTTTTCATTAATCAGCTGTCAAGTAAAGGTGCAATATTTTTCCATCCCTACCCCCAAGTATGGCTTATTTTCCCGTCCCCAACCCCCCCCCCCCCCAAAAAAAAAGACCCCCTCCCGCCCTAATTTATGTGTATGAATGAGTGGAAGAAAACATAGTGCAGAAAACAGCGTATTTTTAGGCTGCTGTGCAGTGACGCCATTAGAGTATTGAATTTTAACTCGGTTCAGTCATATCCGTTTGTACATAGACCCGCGACAAGTGTGCATAGATAGGGCTAGTATTTACCAGTGTATGTAGCGTGCACCTTTAGGCACTTTTGATCATATATGTTACGAAAATACTGGTATTAACAAATTGCATTCATATAAAAAAACGAAGTATATCTGTTTAATATAATAAGGAATTATTTAAAAATATATTATTAGTATCTTCCTGCGGGGCGATTTGTTTTGAAAAATAATGAACTACAGATATGTCGCATTTTGATGTGGGCTTCAGTCGTTCTTAAAAAGCAGGTGGTATAATAATAATTATATGTCATTGAAAGAATCATATTTCAACGGAACACGCTTTGCATAGAAAATTAATTCATTGTGTAATCGATATTTTGAATATGGGAAACTGATCTGTTGTATTTTAAACGGAAACGGATGTGAGTTCTTTCAGAATTAAATGAAGAAAAGATGATTTAAATGTCAGCTTTAAAAAAGCGCATTAGCGCCCTTAAGTGCTTCCTGCAGTTTCATTTGCGAATTGTTATCAAGGCAGGTTTGTTATTACAACCACAGAGGTTTGTGGCGAAGACCTCATCGGCTCGAGGTTAGCGCCACATTGGTGTAGTTAACCCCACATCGGCTTGTGATTAACGTCATATTGGTTTGTGGTTAACGCCACATAGGCTCAAAGTTAACGCCACATGGGTTTGTGATTAAGGTCACATTGGTTTGTGATTAACGTCATTTGTTTGTGATTAACACCACATTGTGATTAAAGTCACATTGGTATGGCTGACGTCATATACGAGCTTGTGGTTTACGTCACAAATTTCAATTGTTATCATTTTATTTTAGCTGGTAAATTTTTTTGGGCCTTTGTAGATTTTTTATGCATTACAGTGATTACTTCAGACAAGTCAGTTCAGAACTGTGTTAAAAATTAGACAAAAGAATGATCAAATTTTGTTTAAAAAATCCGTAAAAACAGGAAATGTGCTCTTTTGTGTTATTTCCGAAAACCAGTGTAGATATTTATTTTCTGCAATGCAAAGTTTGAAGAAAGCTTTACTCCGATGTGATAGATCATGATGTATTTATATAGCAATCAAAAGGTATGATATGTTAATTTAAATCATTATTTATTTGTTAAATCTATGCCGTTATTCATTTGAGAAAACAACTTTACTGTAGCAATTGTGAATTTTCTATTCTAGAGTACTAAAAGTTGTTTCGATATTTTTCGATTTTTTTCGATCTCCTAACTTCGTAACATTTCCGTGTTTTTTCTTTTGTTTCAAAGTCAACTTTTGATCTCTCTATAAACAAACAATTCAGATAAACAAAAACAATGGTAACTTTTTTTGGGTGAACTCAAAATATTTTTGGCTAAGCGTAACTAGCTAACCATTAAACTAGCTTGAAAGCAGTTAAAAGATAAACAAATTAAAAAATAACACTCTACTATTTAGGTTAGAGTAATACAAAAGTCAGAATTATTGCTTCTCGATCTCAAAATATGATTTCTTGCATTTACAGACCTTTTTTTGCCAAGAAAAATAGGAAATTTTGAATTTTACTGTTATGACTTTTGTGTAGATTAAGATTTCATTTCATGCGTTGTTACATGCACTGTGATTGGCTAGTAGAGGCTGAACATTGCTATTTGTTAGAATCACTGTGATTGGTAGAAGAGTAGCCCAGAGTAGCAGCTAAATCTGTCCACACATTTAAATCTAACTGTTGTTCAGTGTTGCAGTTTTATTGAATGTTAAAGCCGTTCGTTGTCTGGGTAACAAACGTAGGACATTGCCAAGCTCGATATGCTGAAAAAAGGCAAAAAAACTATGGTTTGTTGTGACACGTGTAGAAATCCTTGACATTTGCTGTTGTCAATGGTGTTGCAAAGAGTAGCGGGAAAGGTGCGGGAAAAGAAATTCTATGTTTTCGTATGAATCTGGTTTCAAACGATGTAAGTAATGAAAGGAATGGTAGAGCTTTTCCACATACACAGCAAATTACTTGACATTGAGGAACGTGGGCAGTGCTGTATAACCCTTATGCTAATCAGTAAGTTATTTGAAATTTTATAAATGTTGGGTTGACACCTAATTGCAAATACGTTTTGAGTGACAGGTTTTTGGGGGATAAATCTTCTACCATTTTGTTCATGATTTACCCGGTTGTTTTACAGCTGAAATGTTGTGTTTTTCTGTATTTCATTCGGAACACCCGAAAGTGTCATTTGGCTTCTACAGATATGTCTCCGTACAGTGACGCGGAATCTCGCGCCATGTGGTACCTTCCAGGCGCGGATTCTCGCGCCAAGTGGTACGTTCCATCAGTATATGCTGAATTGCTGCAGGTTATTCGCAGTCGATGGTCGTTTCTTTTTCGTGTCATATGAACCCGATGGCGCGGTTGCGTGTTTACGCCGTTGATGGGCGGTATCTAGTGTCATTTCTGTTCACACGTAGCAGAGGTCGCTATACAGATATCAGATATGTGCCAATTTGGCTTTGCATTGCTGTTGCATTGCGGCAGAAATGGGTAAAAATTGCGAAAAGACACCCTTGTTGTTTATACGCCGTGTCGATGTTTTAGCTGTGCCTGTAGTGTCATTTCCGCGGGCCTGTGTCTGCCGCTCTTTGCCTCGAAATCGTTGTTGTCGATACCAGAATACCACGACACGTGCCAGAATACTGCAACACGTACTGAAATACCACAACACGTACCACAAAACCGGAACACGTACCAAAATACTGCAACACGTACTAGAATACAACAACACGTACCAGAATACCGCAACACGTACCATAATACCACAGCACGTACCAGAATATCACAGCACGTACCGGGATACCACAACACGTACCGTAGTACCACAGCACGTACTGTAATACCACAACACGTACCAGAATAGTACAACGCGTATGTACAGGTTTTTCCGAGGATTCTGTAACAGCCTTCATTAGCATGGTCCGTGGCCTCACGCCAACCGTAAATAGGTTTGCCGGGTGAAGCTCTAAGAATGAATGACCCCTTTGTTTATCCACATGTAGTGCTCAAAGATGTTGTGTCGCCGTTGTTGTTGCTCATGTATACCTCTGTATAGTTGTTGTTATTATTGATTTCTGTTCCCGTCCTGTGACTTCACAATTGTACATTGACGGATTGCGCTAATTGGCACCATTGTGGTGTTTTGTATACACAGTAGCTGCCAAATTCTCCCATGCCCCCCCCCCCCTTTCTGTCCTCCACCCCTCCCTATGTCCACCTTGACCTTCCGGTACACGGCTGTCCTGTATTTGGTGTGATAATCCTGCATCAGCAAACAATACACGCGGTTTCCTTGTTAACAAACTTTGCTCAGGGCAGTTTACCTCTGAATTGCGGGGGGGGGGGGGGGGGGGGGAAGGAAGAGGGGGGACTGGCCCCGTTTGGGATGGGCATTGAATTTTCGTGATTTCTGGAGTGGCTTGTGGATGCTTGTTGATATCATGTGGTTCCTGTTGTGCGCTTTTCACCCGCAAACTTTTGAAGAAAATTGTTATGGCAACGGATGTGGTTCTTAGTCCATGGTGAAATTGACCAGAATCCATTAATAAATGGCATTGTTATCATACAAACGAAAGAACATTGTGGTTTTCTACACTTTATGCCCGTTCACTCGACCACTAAGCGAGATAGAGTTCTTTTCGGTGTTTATATTTACGCATCTGCTATTAAAACTGAACTCGGAATTTGTACCGTGTGCTTGGCCTGTTTGGAGTAGTGTCCTACTGTAGTCTGATATTCCGATAGTTTTGTTAACCAAAAGCACATGTCCATCACGTCTTGTGTGTCGTAAATCTCGACATCAGCATTCGTGAGCTGGGGCATTGTCCATGGACAATCTTGTAAAGCAAAGGCATTGGACGATGACGTTATCTGTAGGATCATGTATTTCTGTTGGTATCGTGACACACTTCATTGATACGTGTAATCTGCGTAGCCTTTCCTGATAAGCTTGATTAGGTGTTGCCACTTGTTGATGTTGATATGACAGACCCGTGGCACCAGTGGCGGATTGTCGCCACAGTTTTGTCTAATCGGTCTAGTTGTGGTGATTGTTTGCAAAGTTATAATTACAAGTACCATATCAAAAAGCCAACTTGAATGTTCATCCTGCGAAGTGGGTTGAGAAATGACGACTGTTTTAACATAAGCAGTGTATTGCAATACGAAGTATTGCGAAGATTCAAGGAGTACTGAGTACTGGTCACTGAGTACTTGTCACATTTCGTCAGTACCTACCGTTCAGCTTTGTGAATACAGGACTTCTTTTCTGGATGTCGGGCGCCGGATTGCCTGTGTTTCCTTAGTAACGGTCCCTTTTCTCGACCATTCAAAAAAAATAACAGCCCCCCCCCCCCCGCGTCTTCCCAGAATCTTTGCGTCCACATTTTTACTTGACACTTGTTCTTCAGAACTTCCTTCAGTGTGTTGTGAACTTATGATGTATTCAATTTTAACATACAGTGTTTTCAACGATTTTCACAATTCTGCCTGGTATGTCAGCGGATTCAAACAATTCTGTAAATAGCACCTTTTGCTATGGACATAAATTTTAAAGTTAGAAGTTTCACGATGTATATACCAGAAGGTACGCTTATTGCTATGACGTCATTTTGCACAGTG